>CM062638.1:4861800-4909698 GCA_025617555.3 Puccinia polysora | reverse complement strand
GTTAGATATATTTCAGTCTCGGAATGACTCTTGGCTTTCTTTTCATCATGGGAAGGATAAAACCTACCAATTGATTGCACAAGACTTCTAATGACCTGGTATGACCAAGGAAGTAAAAGACTATGTTAGCACGTGCTATGACTGCAATTGTAACAAGTCTGTAAAACACCAGAAGTATGGGCTGCTCCAGCCACTTCCAGTCCCTCCTATTCCTTTGAACTTGTTTTCAATGGATTTAATTTTGCAATTACCAATTTCTAGTGGTTATGATGCTATTTTAGTAGTAGAAGATTACTTCTCAAAGATGGCTTTATTTCTTTGCAGTACTGTGACTCCCTCTTTGGAAGACCTAGCTGATTTATTTGTAGAATATGTATTTTCAAAAGATGGCCTTCCTGATAATATATTTAGTGATTTTGGATCTTTGTTTTCCTCTAGCTTCCAGGAGCATTCTATGCCAACATTTTAAGATCACTCACAACTTATCAATGGCTTACCACCCCAAAAAAGATGGGAAACCCAAGCAAGTTAATCAGATTCTTGAAAATTATCTCAAAATGTATGTTTCTTATCAAGAGGACAACTGGTTGCAATGGCTCCCATTAGCCAAGTTTGCCTACAACAACTCCACTCATTCCTCCACCAAACAGTTGCTTTTCCAGACTCTTTATGGTAGAAACCCAACTTTTGCTTCTATTCAGGTAGCACCTTCTAAACCTGTTACTGACTACCTTAATCACATTCAATCCCTTCAATTGCAACTCCAATCCAACCTTGAAGAGGCAAACCAGCGCTACAAGGAGCAAGCAGACCAAATTTTCACTACAGCACCAACCTTTGCAGTAGGAGATCAGGTATGGCTCAAAGCTTGCAATATTTGCAGTCCTCAACCAACCCAAAAACTCTCTGAAAGAAAACTTGGCCCCTTAAACTTTTAATCAGTCATCTCTACCAACAATTTTCAACTTACGTTACCTGAAAATTGGAAAGGTATCCACCCAGTCTTTCATGCGTCTCTCCTAGAGCTAGCTCAATTCCTGTACCTGGGAAAGACTCATCCCCCTCCTGAACTGTTCAATTTACAAGATCATTTAGAGTGGGAAGTAAGCTGTATTCTGGATCCCAGGCTATGCAAAGGAAAAATTCAATACCTTGTCAAATGGACTGGCTTCAAATCCAACAAAGATTGAACCTTGTGGGAACCAGCCCATCACATTTGCAAATCTCCTGATTTGGGTTGAGATTTCCATGCAAACTACCCTCACAAACCTTTCCAATCTTAATTCCAACCCTTCCAATCCCATTCCACACTTCCATCCTATTCCATCTTATCCAATCCCATCACACTTCTCATTAAATCTCCCCTTTCACTTCCTTTTCTTAAATTTTTTTCTTTTCTTTTTATTGCAATTATTTTATTTCAGTTTTCCAAGTAATAAAATTTCTATATCTCAAAAAATAAATATAATAGTACAATAAAATATTGATAAAATTATAAAAACACATTAAAATTTACAAATTTTCCTTTATCTCTTTTTCTGCCTCCTCCCAATTTTCCATTAAATCCATTACCAACAACTTAAATTCATCCAAGTCCTCATTTTTTATCATCCCCAAAAGCCTTTGCAACACAAGGACCTACGTAATTAGGCGCTTCTCACAGATCTCCTTGCACTTTGCAGTACAAGCCCTCTTTGGTTTGGCATTCCATTTATCCTCTTACAAGAGCTCTTCATAGGCTCTCTTCCTTCAAACTTGCAACAAACCCTCCCCAACATTGCCAGTTAGCCGTCTTGTATCTGATAAGTTGAAGACGGTGATTTTGAGTTAATTTCTAACAAAGACCAATGGTTTAACAACATCACACGTGAAGGAAACAGAATTTAGAACTCTTAAAAGGTTTTAAATGATGAGAGAGAATGAGAGAACAATCTTACTCAAGATATTATCAACCATTGACAAAGGACAATCAAAATAAAAGGAAAAGGAAAAGAAATAATAAAAGAGAGTGATGAAAGGTAGGGAAAGTCTGTCATAGTGAGAACAAAGGAATGAGAAAAGCCGCATGGGCACCGTAGGGATGAAGAAACCTCACATCTGATCAAAACTTTCTGGTCGTTAGGTTTTGGCAAGATCAAGCTTGAGGCGGAGGAAGGTTAGAGAGATGAGGAGTGGAAGATTGATAGGGCTGAGTTACAAAGAGTCAATTAGGTTGAAAGGTGGAGGAGACGGGGTTGTGAGCGTGAAGCAAGAAGGAGAAAAGAGGAAGGGAATGGGTTGAGCAGTAAGAGGTGAGGAGAGGTGTGAGGAAGGAAGGAGGATGGTGAAGCAGGAATGTTGAGGGAGCTGGAATGACAATGATGAAGCTGGGGAATTCTGAATTGTACCCAGAGGTAGGAATTGAGAGTCAAGGTTGATAACCGTTGGAATTGGACTGGACTTCAAATTGGGAGTTTTTGCACTGGGGGAGGACCGGGAGGGACAAGCAGGCGCAGAGAAGGCTCGGAGTGATAACAACAGAGGCATGGGATAAATAACAACAGTATCAGTCTTGACCAGCACCACAAATTGCATTTGGGTCTCCTTGCTTTGGTGTTTAATCCTGTTTCCTCCTAATCCATCCCTTTCCACCTTGCCTCCAATTCCTGCCTCTTTCCCCGCCTTTTTTCCTTCCTCCTCTCCATTCACTTCATTTCCTTCATCTCCTAATTCCTGTCTTGTTTCATTTTCTCTTCCTGTTTCATTTTTTTTCTTCTCTTGTTTCCTTGGGTATTGCCATAGCTTGTTCTTCACCTTGCAAATCACTTTGCACTTTGGTATTCATCTGGCTTGCCTGGAACTTGGTGGAAAGTCCAAAATATGGTGGTGGTAGTGGTGGCGTATTAGTGGTGTATCTTTGGAACCTTGGAAATACTAAGCAGGAAAACAATTATATCATCTTAGTTTTTTATATCTTTCATTCAGTCAGTCTCTAAGCCTTACTCACCTGGGTTCTGTATCCCTAGGAATTCAATCTCTGGCACTGGTGGGATGTGATAATTGACACAAGAAGCAGATATTTGACTTTGGACTTCACGAGTGGATGCCTCTTGAGTATTAAACAATGGTTTCCTATTTAAGGTAAAAGCACATGCATCTTTTCAAAGCCGGCATTGCTTTCACTTGCCTTGGAGAGCCCCCGCAGCAGTACTAGGGACAAATCTTTCATTTTGACAAATACAGTTTTTGCAAAAACAAGAGGGAGATGAAAACATAGTTAAATTTAAAAATTTATTCAAGAAATGAATTATAGTAGTATTTTAAGGGTATACAGTTAGGTAACAAATTTTGGAATTGATAGGAAAATTATCTAAATTCTTGCAGGAGCTTGCAGCTTTATACCCAGGCAACTGTTGCGCTCCAAGGTTAAGTTTTATTGTCTCCCCCACTTTTAGATATCCTTTTCCTCAGTACCATCTACCTCAGTCCATAAATTGTGACACAAATAAAGCAAAACATCAATGGTGCCTTCTGCTTACTACCTCTGGCTCATGTAACAGCCTTCCAATCTTGGCAACTGACTCAGTATATATTTGCAAATCATTCAGTGAACTCTATACCGGTCAACCATCAATTCAAGCTTTTCTCTTCTACCCTGTGTATCATCAACCCTTGGACTTCCATTCTTGGTCATGCACTCACATTAGTTTGCACTCATGCCTAGATAGCCACATAAACTGTATAGTTTGCAAGTAGACTACTCCCTTACCCTGCATAAGCTACATCTTCACATTTGCATTTTTCTCACATGACATTTCTTCCTGTCTCATCCATCATATCCTTGTACACTCATATTCTATTGTCTTGCACCTATTCTACATCCTTGGAAATGACTGTACTTTTATTTCATTTTCCCATTCTGTTCCTGTCATTCATTGCCTCACTGCTCTCTAGCTGTAGTGGACCATCCATTGGGTTGTATCTAGTTATCTTTGGATTGCTTTATAAAGGCTGTGTCCCCCGCCTGAATATTGTCTCCTCAGTTAGTTAATTTCATATGTTCTTGCATTTTCTAAATCCAGTCATCACATTGGTCTTGGCCTTAGTTCCTTTCCTTTGGAACACTTTCTTCCTCTTGCTGTTTGTTGAGCCACCCAATCATAATTTTGCACTTTGCAGTTAGCCTTGCTACCTTGCATTGTCCCTTGCACTCAGCATCTCCCTTTGCGCTCACAATCATCTAAAATTGCCCTATATTACATGGGGTGGTTGTGTGACACCCTTCCACCCAAGACATATTTTTATTTCCACAGTCAGAGTTTTTGAAATTCCAAGCTGTTACAAATGTCTCTTTGATACAGAAGATGTTATTTTCCATATACTTGAGCACATCCTCATGTTCTTCCAAGAAACACTTTATACAAGTCATAACGTAAGCACCAAAAACTAGAAATATTAACAGAAGAAGCAGTGATTTGGCCCTTACTCTGAGTTTGGAATCATTGAACTCTTCCTCCTCCTTGGCTTTAGAGGCCCCATACTTTTCCCACAGAGAAATAAAGCTTTTCCATCCTTCAAGATAATTATTAAAGCAAACTTTACGGTTTTCTTTTATGTTTTTAGAAAAGTGCCACAAAAAAAACTGTCTTGTTGACTCTGGGAAACTAGATTCAATAGCAGGAATCAGATCTTTTTCATGGTCTGTCACAAAGACTTTGGCAAGTCTCTCAGGATCATAATCCAGCTCCTTTAGTGCCATTTCTTTTGCTTTAAAAACAAGAGCTTTTGTGAAAGTTTTTTGGTTGGCTTTAATTGCTACAGCATGCAATAGGGGGATTTTGTACTTATTTGTTTTATAAGTATAATCCAACATAGAAATATGATGGAATTTTTTGCAAAGCTTTAATGCATCAGGATACACCAAGAATAGAGCCTCCAATCGTCCCCCTCCACTGAATTTTGATTGATGAACCCAACCTGAATCTTCAAGTTGTTCATAGAGGACCTCCATAACACTTTTTACCTTGAGTTTGGCTAGCCCTACCTTTCTCTTAGTGTTATAGATTGTTTGGTCATCAAAATACTTGCTGCCATCAATCTTGCTCAATTTTATTTTTAGTTTAATTTTATTGAGCCCATCAATCATGCCTTCTCTTAAATTATCTAAGGCCACACCAGAGATTCTCCTGAGTTGAGTATGCACTGAGGGATGTGGAGATGGTTGATGTTTATGTTGATCATTTCAGTAGGGGATTGGCCACAAGGGTTCTGCCTTTTTGTAACTTGCACAGATTCAAAACTTGCACCCAACCTTCCTTTTTTCAGTTTGCCTTGACCTTTTTGTGAGCAATGGCCCAGAGTATAAACCATGTCTATCACAGGCTAAATCCACATATTTATCAAGCTTTCAGTTTAAAACTGTCAAAGCTTAGCATTGCTTCATTGCCCATGTTTGACAATACTTTTGTGCCTCTTCCCTAGTAGCAAAGGCTCTCACAGGAGGTGGGTCAAGTGGATCTGGCACCAATTAAATTGTTATATCATATTTAAATAGTTACATAGTTACCAGCGGCCAATCAGTTTCCATCAAATCAAATCAGGCAAAGGCCAGAGTAACATAAAATTTTACTCACAACCAGATGTCAAATCCATTTGTGAATTTTTTTTTCCTCAATTATAACCCTAGATGAGGATGCAATTGGGGCCCCCAATGTTTCATCACCCCAATCCTTTTTTTCCGCAGCTTTGTTAATGGCACTATCAACGTGGTCCTTCAACGCAGCCAAGTCATAAACAAGAGGGCTTGCCACTGTTCCCATAATGCAAAAAAAATACAATGCTACTTCACTATTCAATCCAACTTTCAATTGAACAAGTACAAAGTTTTCCCACTTTTGAGTTGAGAAAGATCAATTTAACCAATGGGCAGTAAAAATTTACTATTCTGTTTTCCAACAGGCAATCTGAGAGTGTAATTTGTGGGACGTAGAAAATTTCAAAGATTTTTTTGCCAAAGGAAATGATTGTGTTTGCAGTTTCAATTTACAATTGCTAGTTGTGGTCCAATAGTCTCACAAAGGATGTTTTTATCCTAAATTTGGGTTGATGGAACCCAAATGTGGTCCAAGGGCCCCAGAAATTCTTGCCCAACCCCTGGGGGGTTGTATACCCCCTTACATGGGTCCAAATTGTTGTGTACGGGGTTACATGACTCAAAAATGCATTTTATGGGGGGTATACAACCCCCTGGGGGTTGTGCGTGTTTGGAACAACCCTTCAGAGTTTTTTATGGGCCCCCGCGGGTTGAATGGGCTGTGTAGGGCCCTAACCAACTCCCACATGACTGGGGGTTGTGAATTTATCATCACCCATCACCCACAAAAAAAGATAGGAAAAGAAATATAAAAAAATTGAATCAAAATAAATAAAGATAAATGAAAAATTGAAAAAAAAACCAAAACCAAAAAAACCATTAAAACCAAAAAAAAAAAAAAAAAACCAAAAAAAAACCAAAAAAAAAACCAAAAAAAAACCAAAAAAAAAAACCAAAAAAAAAACCAAAAAAAAAACCAAAAAAAAAAAAAACCAAAACCAAAACCAAAAAAACCCAAAAAAACCCAAAAAAACCCGAAAAAAAAAACCAAAAAAAAACAAAACAAACAAAAACAAAAAAAAACAAAAAAAACCAAAAACAAAACCAAAAACAAAACCAAAACCAAAACCAAAAAAAAAACAAAAAAAAATTAAAAAAAATAAAAAAAATAAAATTAAAAAAAATAAAATTAAAAAAAATAAAAAAAAAAATTAAAATTAAAAGGAAATTCTGAAACTTTCACCACTCTGGGGCCCTTTATGGGCAGCCCATATAAATAAAAAATTAAAAGTCTATGAACCAGCCCTAAAGTAAAAATGCCAAAAAATACAAGTTTAACTTGTGTCATGCTGATCCAATGAGTTGGACTTGTATCAAGCCCACCTCAATGGACTATCCCTAAAGTAAAAAGACCAAAAACAACTTCTATCAAGTCCACCTTAATCAGCAGGACCTAAAGTAAAACCACCACAAAAAAAATCAAGTTCAACTTGTGTAAAGCTGATCCCATCACAAGAAGTAAAAATACTCCTTGTGATGGAATCAGCCCAACACAAGTTGAACTGACTTACCAATAAATTCTCATTCAAAACACTCAAAATAATGATGCTGAAAATGTTATAAACCTTTATATTGATTGAATTAAAAGATCAGCATTAGAAACAGAACCCAAATGATGAAATTAAAATGATTTTTATAACTTAGAATACAACTTAAGTTGATGTTTTAGATGATCAACCCAACCAGAAGATTTTTTAGAATCAAAAGAAGCATTTTTTTAAACAATGGGCAGGATTGGAATAATTTATCCCTCAAGTACAAGATGAAACCATTGATTATTGTTGAAAAAGCAAATGAAGATAGCATCTGATTGTTCTTTTACACCTATTTTCATAGGATTATAAGTACAACATGAATCCAATGAAATGAAACATATTGGTCTTCCATAAGTATCAGCTATCGATTGCTCCATGCCTAAATTTGCAAGCCATTTTGAAGAGGGAATTCTTTCACTGATGTCATCAACATCAAGTCTTTGTTCTATCTTTTCAAGGTTCCTACTGCAACCAAGGATCTTAGAATAGCACATCTTATTTTTACTCAATGTTTCAATCATTTACTTTTGTAATTGAAACCATCCATTCTCATTGTACCCAAGTGATTTAGAAATGACTCTAAATCCGCAATTCCCATCACCAACTGGATGCCAAACCTCCCCCAAGAACTTATGTAAGTTTTCAAGTATTTGATTGAGGTATTTCACTTTGGGTTCCTATGATCAAAACCTACTTAGCCACAGCATTCTAATCACATTAATTAAAGCAACACTCACCAAAGATGAGCTTCTGGTTGACTTTTCCACTTGTTCTTCTTCCTCAAAAAAGGATTCTGATTCCAAATGAAGGGAGCCTAATTCAATTTCAGTCTCTTCCTCTGAACTATGAAATTCATATGAAGAGCTTTCCTTGCACTAGAGAAATCATTTTCTCATCAGTTCATTAAACCATAAAGATGAAAATTCCTCAAAATCAAAGACTTACTATCTTTGGTCTTTTTGGTTCCCTTCTAATCTGTTTTTCCCTCTTAATTTCCCTTTCAAAATTTTCAAATTTTGAAATTTCACAACAAGTAGCTTTCAATTTAAGTCAACCACAGCTGGACCTTAAGAACTTTGGCTCAAGCGTTGGCCTGGAAATAAAATTAGCTGTATACTTGACCACGGACTTTAAAATCCCCAATCTAACTTGTTGAGGTTGTCTCATAAGGATGGAATTCGACTTATTAAACAATTGAGATTTGTCAAGCACTGCATCTGCTTTAATCTTTTAAAAAGAAATAATATAATTAATTTGTCAATCCTAATTAATTTTTCAATCCAATAATTGGTACCCTTCAAAAAACCCAGAAACCCAACTTAATTCACTGGAAGGGTCATAATCTAACCTCCACTGAGGATGAACATCCTCAGTAACAATGGATCCTCTTGATGCTAGTATTTCTGCTAAGATGTGGGAACACAGAAAGCCTATGGTTTTTGAGTATGACTTTGAGCACACCTTGCCAACATGTTCATGCTTTAACTTCTCAAATTGATCCCAATGAGTTTAATTGCCTTGATTGACATTTTGTAACCCAAAGGTGAAAGTTCCTTTGGAAGAAAGGTTCCTAACTTTATTTGAGATTTTTCAAGTGATTCATGCACTGATTTTATTTGAATTTTGAAGGTTCCTTTGAGTTTTTTGCACACATCCAAAATTTTTCTCAAAGATCCTGCAAGTAATTGTTTGAAAGTAGCATGGGACCCTTCTACCTGAAACATTGTTTTATTTGCAAATTCTGGGTTGACACAATTCCACACTGTTACAAATGTCTCTTTGATAAGAAAAATGTTCCTTTCAATATACTCAAGCACATTCTCATTGTCTTTAAAGAAACACTGTTACAAGTTTCAACATCAGCATTCCCAGCAGAGATGAACAGAAGAAGCAATAAATTTGCATACTCTGAGTTTGGCATCATCAACATCTTCCTTCCCTTTGGTTTTAGAGGCCCCATACTTTTCCAACAGAGTCATAAAACTTTGAAATCCTTCATTTTCATTACTGAAGCAAGATTGACAATTTGCTTGAATATTTTTAGAAAAGTGCCAGGAGCACAACTGTCTGGATGACTCAGGGAAACTATGTTCTATAGCACAAATCAGAGCTTTGTCATGGCCCTTCAGAAAGACTTTGGGAAGCCTCTCAGAATCATAATCCAAATCCTTTAATGATTTCAATTCCCAACTGCAGAACTCATATGTTTCTTTTTTTATAAAAACAAAATTCTTTGTAAAATTTTTCTTGTTGGATGTCATTCCTAAAACATGCAATAGAGGGATGCTGTACCTATTTTTTTTATGATTACAATCCAAAAAGGCAATATGATGGTATTTTTTGAAAAGTTTTATAGACTCAGGATGAGCCAAGAAAAGGGCCTCCAAGTGACCCTCTCCACCAAATTTTGACCTGGAAACCCACTGGGATTCCTGGAGCATTTCCAATAGAACTTCCATAAAACCTTTCCCATCCATTTCTGCAAGCTTTACCTTCTGCTTAGTTTTATAGATTTTTCTATGGTCAATGTATTCTCCAGAATCAATCTTGCTCAATTTCCTTTTAAACTGAACCAAATTGAGCCCATATTTCATGTGTTCCTTAATTAGATCCAATGCTTTCCCAGATATTCTCCTCAGTTGAGGATGCACTGAGGGTTTTTCAGATGTTTGATGATTGTTTAATCCATTTCTAATGAAGAGATGCCATGTTGGATCTGCTACTGTCTGACTTGCATGGATCATGAATTGACACCCAACCTCCCTTGTGTAAGTTTGCCTTTGCGGTTTGGTGAGGCATGTCCCTTCACATGCCCCAAATCCGTCACATGCTAGATCCACACATTTATCCTTCTTTGAATTGAATTTTTTCAATTTGTAGCCATGCATAGCTGCACATTTTTGACAATAAATTCTGGACTCTTTCCCACTAGCAAAGGCTCTCACAGGAGGAGGTTCAAGCGGTTCTGGCACCCCTTAGTTACATTAGTATTTTTCAAGCCAAATCATTCTCAGTCAAATGACATAAGAAATGTGACCCACCACCTTTAGTCAATTCCAGTTGGGAAGAAACATCTTGTTCCTCAATTTTAACCCTAGATGAGGATGCAATTGGGGCTTCCAATTTCTTCTTTTCCAAATCCCCACCCAAATCCCTAGATTCCACCAAAGCTTTGCTAACCACACTTTGAATTAAATCCTTTAACATAGCCATGTTTAAACTGGGAGGGCTTGGGATTGCCACTGTTCCCATAAACCAAAAAAATAAACAAAAATTTAGTATTCAATTCAATTTTAAATCCAACAACTCCAAAAGTTTGCTCACTTTTGGGTTGAGAAAAATAAATTTATCTGATGGGTATGTGTTGTGTGTGCATGTGGTTTGTGAAAAGAGTTTTTTTTTCCAATAGGCAGAGTGTTTGATTCCAAAGTTTCTTTTTGTGGTCCAATAAGAGTCCCACATAGTATGCCGCATCCCCAAATTTGGGTTGACAGCACTCAAATGTGGTCCAGGGGTGCTCAGGTACCCCAATTCCCCCCTCAAATGGCCCATTTTGGGCTATTTTGCCTCAAATGGCCCATTTTGGGCTATATTGCCTCAAATGGCTCATTTTGGGCTATTTTGCCTCAAATGGCCCATTTTGGGCTATTTTGCCTCAAATGGCCCATTTTGGGCTATTTTGCCTCAAATGGCCCATTTGGGGCTATTCTGCCCCAAATGGGCCTGGAAAACAGGCACAACCCCCACTCACAACTTTTGCATTCCCAATTGCAACCCCCCAGGGGTTGCAGAAGTTGTTAGCAACTCTGTTTGCTCCTTGGTGAGCTGTGAATTGATGTTTGCAACCCATATGGGTTGTGAATGGCAATTCAGGCCTGTTTGCAACCCTGAGGTTTCAAATTTAACATTGGCCCATTTTCTGTGTATTTTTATCTTTTCTGTCATGCAAGAATTTGGGTTGAAAAGGTCATTCTTTGAGTTTGGTAAAGACCCAGTTTTCCTGGCAAATCTTTATTTTGAGCAAAAAACAGGTCATGGGCCTCCAGGTTGCAAAAAATTTTCAATAAAATGTTCTTCTGCATTTGGAATAGGTGATTGCTGTAATTGGGTTTCCCTCCAAAATAATACTGCATCAAATTTTTGTAGCCAAATTGAAAATTTTGCCAAATATTAGCCTTGCATGCATTTTGTTTTCTTAATTTTGAGATTTATTCCATCCTCTTTTTTCCCTCTTTTGTTAAAATTTCTATGGTCTGAACTGCTGCAATTGTTCTTTTGTGTTGGTACAATAGAGCTGGATTTTGGTTTTTGAAAATATTAACCAAATTCAAGTGTTCCATTTTAATAAAGCTGGCCTTGATTTAGAGTACTGTTCAAGGTCTGGGTAGCATGGAATCATGCATCTGAAAGGTTGAATGAATTATTTCAAATTCTAGGACCAGCAGAGTTGGTAGGACAGGTCTGTCAGTGAAGAGATAAAAGATGAGACACAATGGCAAACAGCAGGGAAGATAGGAAAAAGGAGGAGGACTAAGATGAAGAGTCAAAAGTAAATATGGATATGATTCAAAAAGGAAGAGACTGGAAAAGAGATAAGTTGTCTCAAAGCTAGAAAGAACTCAAATTTGAAAGCCATCAAACAGGACAGAGCCTTGAGGAGATGAGTTTAGGATGGTTGAGGAGGATGCTGAGATTTGAGGAACGGATTTGAGGTTGAGACAAGGTTGAAGAAAAGGAGGAGGGAAGGATTTAGGATTGATGGGAGGAACGGGAGGATTGGGCAAGAGACTGGTGAAGGGATTGAGGGAGAGTTTGAAGAGAGGAGTGGCAGGATTGAGAGACAAGAGACAATGTGAGGAGGAAGGACTGGGGTCGAGGAGCGTGGACATAGAAGTTCAGAATAAAGAGGAGGATCAAGAGGTGGAATGGTGAGAGGAGGACAATCCAAGTTTGGAGTGTTGACACCAGGAGGTGTAAGAATTTGGAGTGAGCGCAGCTGTCAACTCAACAGCATCAATACCTCCTTCCAGTAATTGGCACAGAATTTTTGGCAGTCAAATTGTGCTGTTCAGGCAAGAGTTTGTAAATTTGACCACAAAGTGATTACACCTGCAGGAGAGATGATCTAAGCATATAGATCATTTTGGGCTACTATGGCCTAGAAGTAACCATCATTTGGAAGCTTTATATCAACCCTGAAACAGTATCTGTGAGTAGGTCTGGAACCCAACAAATACCCAACCCCAAAATCAATTATTAAACCCAAACTTTGGGTATACCCTCTGGTTGGGTATCTGATTTTGATGGCCCAACCTAATACCCATGGGTAATGGGTATATACCCAAGGCCTTAAATTCAATTTGCTTCTCCATTAATTATATTTTCACCTGGATAATTTCCCAGCAGTCTATACTTATTCTTAGCACCCAAATTACTCCCAGTCTTACCTTCAACCCTCTCACCATTACCCTCCCATCAACCATTGTTTCTTCACACATCCCATACCTATATCCCAGTACCCTCTAATATCCAATATCAATTCCAATACTATGAGATTGAATCATCTCCCCTCTAATCCCCCTTTTGCATCTGAATTGCAAGCTTTTGGTTTTTTTACTCATCTCCCATCAAACCCTATGTCCCTTCATTTATCTATGCATGACCTTTTTCTATGCATTCCCTTTTTCTGATTCATCTCCATTTTATGTCCATCCCCTTTTGGTATAGTTTGGTGAAAATATCAAAAGACCTTTTTCAGAAATTTCCTAACCTCCATAGCTTTTTATGATTCTCTCACCATTACCAAATCTCAGAAAAAAATCACTCAAACCCCCTTGCTCCAAACCCACCTCATTCCTAAAATGAAAAAATATGCCCAACTTGCAAAAGCACCCACATATTATTGCCTCCAAATCCAACTACAATGATATTTTTACCATTTTTTCTTGTAAAACAGAACCACCTCCTTGAGCAAAAAAAAATCAAAACTCTCAACCCCCTATCAACAGATGATGTTAAAACACACACAAGCACCAAAGTGAGTACAAATTTAGTTGCAAGTAATGGTAAGTTTCCAAAAAGTTGGGTATGGTCCCTTTTTTCCCAAACCAAATGGGAACAAATTCATGTGAATTTTACTGATTGCAAATGGGAAATCTTGTTGAAAATTCCTACTTTTCACCAACTAAAAGAGCATAAAATTCAAGGGAAAGCATCTTGTGTGAATTCACAAGATTTCCAATCCTAAAAATGTCTCCAAAACCAAGCCAAGATCAGTGGCTTTTTTGAAGGGAAAAAAATTGAGAAAACTATAATTACTCTCATAAAATTTCACTTTCCCAAGTTTTTTTGTTTATTTCTTTTGTTGAAAAAGACTATTTTTCTTTTTTTTTAGATGGAATTCAAACCAATTTAATTAAAAAAATTCTGGTGTACTTCAATGCTGATGCAAACCTGCCATTTTAAATTGTGGAGCAAGCATTGTTTGTTAATCTGGTCAATCTAATCAACTACCATGCACCACAAATGATAAAAAACAAAATTAAATTTCTAATGAAGTCTGTTATCTACATGCATTCCATGTTGAACATATCAAGAAATTTTTTGAAGGTATATCACACGTCTCTTTTACCATAAAAACTTGGGAATTACCAAATTCCATGAGATTTTAGGGAATTACTGCCCATTCTATTGGACCCAGTTGTAAACTGACAGAATTAGCCATTTTAATGCCTACTATATGTGTTAAGTCTTCCTGCTTTATCTCTCATACAATTTCTTTTCAATCAAGCTTATTTTTTATCCAATTTTTTAGGATCATACACTGGTGGGGATCTTGCAGACATATTTTGTGCTGCCATTGAAAGGATGGGTGTGCTCCAAAAACTCTTGTTCATAACTCCTTACTATTCTTTGAACAATCTTACCATGGACAAGCAAATATCCAAGATCACCAATCTCAACTTTGACTACAAGAATGATCTCTAAAGCTGCATGGACCATAAAATTAACCTTTCTGAAAAAGATTCTCTCAATTTGTTTGGTTCTGGATATGACTTATACCCCAATAGCACTCTTGATATTGAATCTAATCCAATTTGATTTGCAACCTTTTTGATCTGCTAGATGGTGCTGGTTTAATCTTAGCCATTTCCTTCTAAGGATTCAAGGCCTGTCCACCTGGGTTTGGGCCTCTTGTCAACATTGAGAAAAATTTCAAACCTGTATGAAGATCTTCAATTTTGCCAATTTTTTGATGAACTCAGCCATTTTTTTGATACTGGATTTCAAGAAACATGGGAATTTAACCTACCTCATGTTGGAAAGACATCATGAGCTCAAGAGTTCTTACAATCTTGTTTTCAAGCAACCAGAAACCATAAAATTTAAGACCAATATGCTTGAATTGGAGAAAGTTGAATTGATGATCAACTTTCTTGAGCCAATCAACAATTCTACCAAACTTCTCTTCTCCACTCAGTACCCCACTCCAAGCTATTCCCTAACAATTTTACTTGAACTGGTAGTTGATATGATCAAAAAAAAAATCACAGTATGACTCTTCTCAGCTTTTAAAAGTGGCAAATGCTATATTAAAGAGGCTTAATAAGTTTTTATGCCACTCTTGGGAAAAGACAGCCCCATCATGTGTCAAGATACTCAACCCCAAATCAAGATATCATGCTTTTCAAATCATCCAAAAATGATCCTTGAGCATCTGAAGATTGAAATAAATCCCTCCAACATCCTTACCATATTTATGCCTGAAGCACCAAATTTCCAATCATCCATTCATCTTGAGAATCTACTAAACAATCCTGCATCAATGAAAAAAACAAAGGTTCAGATTTTACTGGAGAGTAAGCTTTTTCAACCTTCTTGAAACAAAGGAGACATCCATTCAGAGGTTCTATAATACCTGGCTGAGGTGGAATATCCCCAATAAGCTGATGTGCTTCTTTAGTGGATTTCTCATGAATCAATGTACCCTAAATTTTCCAGAATCACTCAGTAATTTCTAGCCATTCTTGCAACAAGTGCCCCCATCAGAATGTAGTTTCTCTAAATACAATTCTATGATTGAGCCTCAATGTGCTTCATTAGATTGTGATTTTTTTCAGAATCTCTTTTTTTAAGAAGATTGTCATGGCAGTTTTGGAAAGCTTTTATGTTAATTTTTATTTCATTTTTGATTTTTTTTTGATTTTTTGATTTTTTGATTTTTTTATTTTTTTATTATTGGTTAATGTTAAATTCACAACTATTTGACTTGTGTAGAGTCGTGGACACATCTCAAATGGGCCGTATGGCATGCTACACGTCCCATTTGAGTTGTGTGGCACGCTAAAAAACTAAAATCAAGTTGCGTAGCCTCCACTAAATAATAAATAATACATAATAAATAATAAATAATAAATAATAAATAATAAATAATAAATAATAAATAATAAATAATAAATAATAAATAATAAATAATAAATAATAAATAATAAATAATAAATAATAAATAATGAATAATAAATAATGAATAATAAATAATAAATAATAAATAATAAATAATAAATAATAAATAATAAATAATAAATAATAAATAATAAATAATAAATAATAAATAATAAATAATAAATAATAAATAATAAATAATAAATAATAAATAATAAATAATAAATAATAAATAATAAATAATAAATAATAAATAATAAATAATAAATAATAAATAATAAATAATAAATAATAAATAATAAATAATAAATAATAAATAATAAATAATAAATAATAAATAATAAATAATAAATAATAAATAATAAATAATAAATAATAAATAATAAATAATAAATAATAAATAATAAATAATAAATAATAAATAATAAATAATAAATAATAAATAATAAATAATAAATAATAAATAATAAATAATAAATAATAAATAATAAATAATAAATAATAAATAATAAATAATAAATAATAAATAATAAATAATAAATAATAAATAATAAATAATAAATAATAAATAATAAATAATAAATAATAAATAATAAATAATAAATAATAAATAATAAATAATAAATAATAAATAATAAATAATAAATAATAAATAATAAATAATAAATAATAAATAATAAATAATAAATAATAAATAATAAATAATAAATAATAAATAATAAATAATAAATAATAAATAATAAATAATAAATAATAAATAATAAATAATAAATAATAAATAATAAATAATAAATAATAAATAATAAATAATAAATAATAAATAATAAATAATAAATAATAAATAATAAATAATAAATAATAAATAATAAATAATAAATAATAAATAATAAATAATAAATAATAAATAATAAATAATAAATAATAAATAATAAATAATAAATAATAAATAATAAATAATAAATAATAAATAATAAATAATAAATAATAAATAATAAATAATAAATAATAAATAATAAATAATAAATAATAAATAATAAATAATAAATAATAAATAATAAATAATAAATAATAAATAATAAATAATAAATAATAAATAATAAATAATAAATAATAAATAATAAATAATAAATAATAAATAATAAATAATAAATAATAAATAATAAATAATAAATAATAAATAATAAATAATAAATAATAAATAATAAATAATAAATAATAAATAATAAATAATAAATAATAAATAATAAATAATAAATAATAAATAATAAATAATAAATAATAAATAATAAATAATAAATAATAAATAATAAATAATAAATAATAAATAATAAATAATAAATAATAAATAATAAATAATAAATAATAAATAATAAATAATAAATAATAAATAATAAATAATAAATAATAAATAATAAATAATAAATAATAAATAATAAATAATAAATAATAAATAATAAATAATAAATAATAAATAATAAATAATAAATAATAAATAATAAATAATAAATAATAAATAATAAATAATAAATAATAAATAATAAATAATAAATAATAAATAATAAATAATAAATAATAAATAATAAATAATAAATAATAAATAATAAATAATAAATAATAAATAATAAATAATAAATAATAAATAATAAATAATATGGTTGTTTACAGGGGTACAAAAATCAAAAATGCCCATTATTGGGGGTATATGCCACCCCAGGGGTTGTGCATGTTTAGAACAACCCTTTGGAGTAGTGTATGGGCCCCCATGCATTGAGGGGCCGTAAACAACTCCCACAGGTTGTGTGGGGCCCTACACAACTCCCACATGACTTGAGTTGTGAATTTATCATCACCCTTTATCATTTTATTTTATTTTATTTTTTTATTTTTTTATTTTCTTATTTTTTTATTTTCTTATTTTTTTATTTGTATATTTTTTTATTGTTTTATTTTTATTTATTTTATGGTTTTTTTTTTGTTTTTTTGATTTTATTGTGACTGATACCAGTAAAGATGGAGTGTGGGATTGAAATGAAACAGATGAAAGATGCAAATTTTAAACAAATTATGCAATACCTACCTCTGGAACTATTTTGCCAAATACCCAACATACCCAGTGCCAACTTCTCATACCAGGAACTTTGCGGTCATTTAGCTACAGTAAGTGATATTGGTGTTGGAAAAATAATAATTCCAAGAAAACATGTAAATTGCTCAAAAATATTGATATAATAAGAGCAAGTGCAAAGTTTGGATTTTGGTTTGGTTAAAATGGTTTAAATATATTTTTAAAGAGGGGCCACAGTTTATACAAAACTGGGGATCTTGATTGAAACAACCTCTCTTCAAGGGGAACTTTTGAACTGTTTAAAGACCTTGGGACAATGAGGTCCTAAGTGATTGCTCAAAAGGGGTTTACTCAAAAGGAATGGGTGGACTGGCTGTCTTACAGCACTTATACCTGGAGGAAAGGAGGAGATAAATTACTAATTTAAGGATAAACTCCAAGATACTTGCAGAAATTCATGGTTTGAAAGGGTCTCAGGACAATTGGTGGGGTTTTTGCTGATATTCTTCAATGGAATTAATGATGGGGTTAGAATTAATAATTATACCATCAGACTGAGGCCACAAATCACTTTCTTATCATTAATAAATACTTGATCACGGATGGAAATGGATCTGGATTGATTAATTAAAAATTACTACTGTTTAAATCATCCAAAAAGGGCTGCATATATACCTTTTTGGGGTAAGGGGGCCTTCCCAGGGCACGTAGAGAGGGTTGTGCTTGTGGGCTAAGGCTAGAAGACTGGCCAGGGATATTCTGGTACATATTCTTAGTGCTGTCAATCAGCTCTACCTGTCTGTTTCATATTTATGGGTGAAATAATTATCAGAATCTGTTTAAATGTCAAGTTGTGATTTTTACAGTTCTGGCATATTTCCTAATTTTGTATTAGTTTCCTTTGAGTGACATGGTCAGAAGTGGTTATTTTTAAATTCTAGGCCATCTTCTGAACATTTTTTTCAATTTTTAATAATCTTTAGGGGAACTCCTTGATATGTTCTGTGGTTCATAAAGATTTGATCATAAAATTTACATGACAACCTTTATTATTATTTTCCCTAATTTTTCTGTCTTATATTTTGAATTTCATAATTTTTATTCAATTTTCAGAGGTTTCAGACATCCCTCTATCCATCATTCAGGTTGTTACATATGCACAATGTATGCATGCAGTTTCTAGCCTGTTCCTGCTGTACCTGGCTTGTCAGGAGAGGTGCAGTTATTTTTGACATGCACATACTTGACAGCTGCATGTGGGAATCCAGCATCCGCAGCCAGAAGCATATTTCATGAGGGTTTCCTGACAGGCGCCTAAATATTGAGTGTCAGGCACATGTACCCTTGCTGTATGGATGCGGGGCTGCACGCAGGAATTGTGACAGAGCACCAATCTGGCTGTAACTCCTCAAATATACACAACACCTCAATTCTGAGTGGATCTTAGGCATGAAACCTATACCTGAGATTTCATGTGAAATGTTAAAATTTCCAAAAAGTGCAATGGTGATTCTGTAGCCTTTTAGTCATTTCCCTTTTTAGTTATTTAAAAATATAAGGAGTGGGAATTAAAGGGTGGGGTCAGTGAGTGACCCTACCTTATTTTGGGTGAGGAACCCAAATATGCAATAATATTCCAGGATTTCTCACTATTTTTGTTTTTATGATTTATTATTTTTATTTTCATTCTACTTTGACAGGATTCTCTGTACAAGTAGCAAGCTGACACCCAGTGTGTCAGATCTTTGAGAGCAACCTCCAACCCAATTTTTTCCTAACCCATACCCAATTCCCTTGTGCAAGCCTGATTCCCACTACCCAAAAGGGTTGGGTACTGTGTATTACCCAAAGAGAAGTGTTAAATTTGCAATGCCATGTTGCAAACAGGTGTGAAACAACTTTGGAACCAATTTGAGTTGTGAACAGAGGTTTACAGTTCAAAGAGTTGTGAACAACACTTTTGGCCCATTTGGGGAAAAATAGCCCCAAAATTGACCATTTTAGGGGGAAATTGGGGGTACCTAGGCACTCCAAACTACATCTTTGATTATTTTAGAGGCATTAGAACCCCTTCAAAAATGTAATAAAAAAATTAATAAAATCTCCAAAAAAAAAATATCAATGGAGGTTTGGATCTTTCTTTTTGCCTTTTTAATGATTCTTTTTTGTGATTTCAGCCCTCATCAAGTCAAGCAAAAAATCAAAGATATTTCCAATGTTTGTTTCATTTTTTTCATGTATTCTTTTACCTTGAAAAAATTCATTCAAAAAACTGAAAAAAATCAATGAAAAGCAAATTTCTCATTGGACTTTTGCATCCTTTCATTTACCTGTTTAATTCTTTTTTTTTTTTTGGTGATTAAAGATCTCTGAAATTTTTTAAAAAAATCAGAGAAATTTATAATTTTTTTTGCAGATTTTTTTTTACCTTAAAAAATTTATTCAAAAAATCAAACAAATCAAAAAAACCAAATTTCTCATTGGACTTTTGGATCCTTTTATTTGCCTTTTTAATTCATTATTTTTGTTTATTCAAGCTCTCAGGAAGTTAAATAAAAAATCAAAGATATTCTCAATATTTTTTTTTCATATTTTTTGGATGTATTATTCTACCTAAAAAAATCTATTCAAAAAATCAAAAAAAAATCTCATTGCACTCTTAGACCCTTTGTTTTGCCATTTTGATTATTTTTTTTTTTTGTGATTCAAGCTCTCAGTTTATCTTGATTTATTTTAATTCTAATTTTTAATTTTTTTAATCTTTTTCTCACAACCCTGGAGTCATGAAAAAGTCATGAATGGCTGTTCACAACTCAGATGGGTTGCAAACAGCCATTCATGGTTCAGATGGGCCATGAGCCGTGCCACAGGCCCCATTTTGAGTCATGAACAGCCATTCACAACTCAGATGGGTTGTGAATGGCTGTTTGCAACTTGGATTGGTTGCAAATGGCCGTTCACAACTCAGATGGGTTGTGAATGGCGATTTGCAACTCAGATGGGTCACAAATGGCCATTCACAACTCAGATGGGTTGCAAAAAGCCATTCACAACTCAGATGGGTTGCAAACCGCGCCACACGACCCATTTTGAGTTGTGAACTGGTCATGTTGGGTTGCAAGTTTAACATTGCCCTTACCCAAAATCAGCGTCCAGCCCTACCTGTGAGTCTAGTGTTCATCCCTTCTGCCTTGGCCGGCTACACCCACCCCTTCCACAACTTCGAAACCTGCTGTTAGCCAGCCCCTTGGTGTGTGGAAGGAGCTCTAAATTTGTATATCCGTTACCCAATGAAGACTGGATCTGGAACATGGTCCAAATTAATCATGCTGAACCTGCCATATCCACTACTGTCTCAAAAATTGACATATGATAGTTTACATCATTGTAACTCCCAAAAGTGTAGATAGCCCACTTGTTCATTAGCAGATTGTAGTGCGATATGTGAAATCAATAGCCCTTCAAACAATCCGAAAAAAAAAGACAGATCGTCCTGGCTGCTGACAAACTTATGGATCAATTGATAAAAGTACAGGAGGATTTGTTTACGAATCTGACGGTGGCGAGGGAGGTTCACAAGTAGCACTTTGACCAGCGGGTTGGGGAAGCTCCTTGCTAAGGCGTGGGGGACTGGGTTTGGGCCCTGCGGAGAGACATCAGTTCTAATTGCCCGTCGGCCTAAGTGGATTTCAAGCCCCTTTGAGGTGCTGGAGGTATTTAAGCTGGATGCTTATCGCCTGGCTTTGGCGGCGAGCTTAGCGCGGCCCCATCTCGTATTTGATACTTCTTTGTTACTACCGTATGTAAGCCCTGATTCCATTCCTTTCTGTGCGGGTTCGGCGGTCCCGCTTGATTCTACCTCGGATAAAGATTGGTTCTAAGTTGGTCGGGATATCTCACATCTTACAGGCCACCGCTCTCCGGCCCCTGGCAAGAATAGCTACCCGCTACGTGGGCGTGGGGCATTGTCGGCGGATGATTCTTGGATCTCTGCCGGTTCAATCGAACTTTCGCTTCACCCGACCCCAGCGGCTCTGCTCGATGCTCACGGTAGCAAGTTTGTCATGCGTAGTCCCGATCAATTTTTTTCGGTGCCGGTCTCTGCTTCGGGTGGATAGAAGGCGAGAGATTTACGAGTTCAAATCTTTATTGCAGTCACGGTAGTTAGTAACTCTTATAGAAATAAGAAAACCTTTAATAACAAGGAGGAAACAAACAAACAAGATAAGAATGGAAGACAATCGAGATAGCCTGAGAGATGTGAAATAGGAGAAGAAGAACAGGACAACCAAGATTACCTTCCGATGCAGCTCAACTAGTAGGGCCTCACCACGTTGAAACGTATACGATGATCAGGAGGGGCGATTGATGTTGCTCCTCCTGGACTCGCGTGTCTTGGTGAGATCGTAAGTCGTTGAGCCTGAGGCGAACACGATCTTGAGCTTTGTCCTGAGAATCAGACTCGTCCTCCTTCCCTTGTTGTTCCTTCTCTCCTCCCTCCTTCCCTTCCTGGAGCCCATCCTTCCCGGGGTTACCCGATTGCATAACCGTGCCTGTGCGCGGCACCGATGGTTGAGCTCCCAGCCGGGGCACTAGCTCACAGAGGGTTCCCCATTTTGTTAACTCCTACCAGTGAATGAACCGTTTCACAGTCGGATGAGAATCTAATGATTTGAGCAAATACATTAACACGTAATTCCCTACTCGGATCATGTATATTTATTTTGTTTCTTCTCCTGTCAGCTATGAATGCCGCAACGCGAGGAATCACGTACCGCCTCTGGGGAAGAAGATTAGTTTGTACTTCAAAGGGAGTCGACTTTCGGTCATCCTGGAAGTTTCTATCCCCAGGAGATTTCTTCCATTTTCTCCAACTAATCAAAAACCGGTCCTTTTAAAAAAAAAAAAAAAAAAAAAAAAAAAAAAAAAAAAAAACCGCAAAAGCCCTGTCTCAGTCCCTATCACCTGCATGTGAAATATTCGAGAAAGTTTGGCACCCCGCCAAGATGACATCAGATTTATTACAAATCAGCTGTCCGAGTCAGTAAGGACGACGGCTTTAACGAACGCAGCCGGTATGTTGATCTTGAATCCTTAATTATGAACGAGGCTCAGTCTGAGAAACAAGAGAGGGCCTTGAGTGAGCAACCGAACCCCCGAGGTCGAGGACAAGGATAATCAACTAGGGTGTGACAGCACGTTCAAGAAATAAGAAGGTGAGAAACGGCTAGGAAAGGAAGAAAGGTGCTCAAAGACGCAAGCAGAACTATATACAACGGTATGATGACCCTTGTGATAAGTCCGAGAATAGATTTCATGCCGCAGAGCGAGCTCTCCTACCCTCGGGTTATTACATGCAGAACTACTTCACACGCCAAGGCCGAATGGCTGCAGGGCAAGTTTTCCTCCGAAAAACCAGTGGCAAAACCATGATCTGCCTAAAAAAAGGGGGTGGCTTTGAAGTTGCGCAAGTCTGACATATGCGCCAAGAACCTTTCCTATGACACTTTCAAACGTCTCTCTCACGTCTTCCTCAACCCGTCGTGACCGTTGTTCTCTAACCACTTCATCTGGTGTGCGTCGGCTTGGTGAATGGGGGGTGTTATGACTTTGAACCAGATATCTCTTTAAACTTAAACTATTTTTGGTCAAGATAAATCAGGTTTAGTGTTTCACTCTTCAGGTCATTTGCTTCAGCATGATGAGAAAAGGATCCAAAGAAATGGGTAGAAAAACGGAAGCAAATTTGGAAAACAAGCTTTTTCAAGTTTGTGTAGACCTACAACGCGTCCTCGTAGCAGTTTCACAATCAGACTGGCTGAGGCGGTGTGGAGGGAAAGGACATGCATGAGAAGGGAAAGTATCAACGGTCGATGTTGGTTGTATGAACAATAACTCAAAAGAAAACACAAACGCCAGGAGAATATGTGACCAGAGAGAAAATTTCAATTTTGACTTGGATCCAGGTTCTGACATTATACCCAACTCACTCTAGAGGGACAACGTGGAGCACGGCATGAACTCACAGTATAAAACCACAAGGTCTTACCCCTGTAGATTTTGGCACAAAGCTAAGAAACCAGTCTCCTGGCAGCCTTCAGACAGTCGAGAAGCGGCTAGCTGGCTCAAGACCCTCGTGTTGACTGCTATCGTTATCCAACCTAACACTGCTCTCTGATTAGCCTTCCATCGTGGAATTGATTGCTTTTCAGTAATACTTCACGCAATCTAATCTGTGACCGAAATGAGACCTCGCAGCGTGGATCTCTTCCATAGCTTACTTTTGGTTTGCGTCGTTTTGCGTACATGCCATGCCATCCCCACTACCGGGCTGGTGCTCAGGGCTTCACCCGACGACGGCCTTGACCCCAGCGCCGGAGTTGCCAAAACTATTCATGAGTTGAAGCGTTCCTACCCTGATGAAAGACCAGGACCACCACCCCCTGATGGAAAACCTCCTCCACCACCTCCTAATGAAAGACCTCCACCACCTCCTGATGGAAGACCACCACCTCCACCTCCTGATGGAAGACCACCACCTCCACCTCCTGATGGAAGACCACGACCACCCCCCCCTGATGGAAAACTTCCTCCCCCACCACCTGATCGAAAACCTCCACCACCACCTCCTGATGAAAGACCTCCACCACCTCCTGATGGAAGACCACCACCTCCACCTCCTGATGGAAGACCACCTCCACCACCACCTGATCGAAGACCACCTCCACCACCTCCTGATCGAAGACCACCTCCACCACCACCTGATCGAAGACCACCTCCACCACCACCTGATGGAAGACCACCACCACCACCTGATCGAAAATCACCTCCGCGCCGAAAACCACATCCTGATCGAAAACCACGTCCTGATCGAAAACCGCGCCCTGATCAAAAACCGCGTCCTGATCGAAAACTACGTCCCGATCAAAGACCGCGTCCTGATCGAATACCGCCCCCACCACCCATGGATGATCATGCCCCCCCACCACCACCTGATGCGAGACCAGCTCCACCACCACCCCCTCCCGGGGACCGGCCATCACCTCCGCCGCCACCTCGGGATGGTCCTCCAGCCCCACCGCCTCCGCATTCCAGACCACCTCCACCACCCCCTGATCAAAGACCCTCACCACCATCACCTGATCAAAGACCACCTCCACCAGCACCGGATCAAAGACCACCACCACCAGCACCGGATCGAAGACCACCACCACCACCACCACCTGCTGATCAAAGATCACCACCACCACCGCCTGATCGACGACCAACCCCCACCACCACCTGATCGGAGATCACCACCACCACCTCCTCGAGACTGACCTTCCGCGCCATCGCCCGCTCCGGATAGCCATTCACATCTCCCCTCCCCCTCCAACGGTCGAGAAGCATTACCTTGGCCCGTGAGCCTAATTGTTAAAACCCATGGGGTCAGGGAGATGGATCTGAAGAAGGAAGGCGGATTGGATTTGAAAATAAATCGATCGGGCTTATTGATCCCACTCTCATCTTCCGCTCTTACTCTCACACACCCGATCATGTATCTAGTAATTTATTCCTGATCAGATCAGCATACTGACCTTGTGTTAAGTCGGTTTCTTCATCTCTGGCCTCGGTTGCTTTTTTCCCATCGATCCTCCTCAGAGCCTTTATGATGGCTGGAGATTTCCTCCTGCCATACTGAAACGTCCAAAACTGCCCAATTCACGTCTCTTCCTGCATCCCTAACCACGCGGTCTCTTACTAGGAACCTTGGATCTAAACTCGGGGCAGTCATCAAGCTTGCCCCATCAGGTTCGTTTCATTCGCCCCGACTGGGTTCATCGATCGGATCGTACTTTAAGCCCAGGGCGTCTGAAGAAGTGTACCAGCGAGTGATGATGAGTGAGGCGCAGGTCTTGGGACCAAAGGAGGTATGAGATGGGAAGGAAGCACTTGGAGGAATTGAATGGGTACACGATGGTAGTAACGTCGAAACGACGATGAGCGAGAAGGAAGGAGACAGGTACGACCAGCTACTAACGGAACCAACCGTCAGTAGGAGCTCTTCGATCAACCTAATCCTTGAGTGATCAACAAGCTCAGGCTTTAAAACATTAACTCAGGGTTTCAGGTCTAGGTCGTCGACCAGTCTTCTACTGGTCGTGCCGCCAGTTGAGCTAAATCCCTCTACAGCTTCTACGCCAACCTTCCCACCGATCTGGTCTGTCTGATCCCATCAAGTCGGGATGACCAAGCGAAAGGACGTGCTTAACGTTGCCGCCGTTGATTTGATCGGTGAGTCCGAGACGCGACGAACGATCGAGACGGCTGCGATCCGATCGGCCGGTCGAACGCTACCGAGACTCGAGGCAAGCCGGCTGCGTGCGTGCCGGCACGCCACGCCTCGTCGTCCGCCACACACCACAAGTAGCACACCACCTAATCTCGATCGTTGTGTTGGCTCAAGCATCCCGAGATCCCCAGACCCATCCACGGTGTTCCTGGATCCTTTGGGCACGCCCCCGAGTCCCGCTGGGCGCGGTCTCCGCATCTGGCCGTGCTGCGGACTTGCCACACACCTCTACAATTTTATCCTCTTTATTGTGTACCGCTCCCTCCCCCCTCCTCTTGCCTCAACCTCAACCCATGTGACCCAATGCAGTGTCTCCTATCAGCCAAAGATGGTTTTACCCCTTCTTATTTATGTGTTATGTTTTTTTTTTTTTTTTTTTTTTTGATTTTTGTTGTGTCGAAAAGAATGTTGAAGGCCCGGGAGGCAAATCGAATGGGCCAATCGTCAAGGATGATTTCTCCACACAGATTGATCGAGATCGAGGCCACTGAAGAGCGGGCGCAAGGTTCGAATCAAAGAGCCTCCCAAGAGAAGGCCATCCCATCCTCGGAGCAAGCTCAGGCCTAGTCAAAAAACCGCAAGCATTGAAACGATGGACTTACAGAGTACTGTTATGGACAGGGGGGGTGGGGGGGGGGGGGAAGCAAGCCTTCCCACTGATCGGCCAACATCAGTTATAGGTTGGTTTTTAGACACGTTCTAGAGTCCAAATGTTCCAGTCCAAAAAAGAAGACCATCCGTTTTAGATTGTATGGTGATTTAACTTGGCATCTGTTCTTGAGGATGGAAACCGATTGATCAATCAACTTATCCGACAATCATCATCATCATCATCATCATCTCTCCTTTTTTTTTTTTTTTTTTTTTAAGAAGAAGAATCATACGAAAAGGTATGGGTAGTAGTAAGCCCAGAACAGATGTTTCAGAGAAGATGACACATGATACCATCCTTCTGGAGCTTAGTTTTACCGATGATCTGTATTTAATGTTTGGCAAGGATCAGAACAGCACTACAAAAAAAAAAAAAAAAAAAAAAAAAAAAAAAAACAAACAACTAGTAAGGCTTGGTTTTTCCACTTGTGGGAACAGCAAGTTAGATCGGTGTGATTTCTTGTGTGTGGGGTTGGATGATACTCTGATCAGACAGATCAATCAAGCTGGGGGGCTACCTGAGACCTCAATCAACATCAAGCAAGCCGGGAAAAAATCTTGGATGCTATTCGAGCTCGACCACCGTATGATTCAATTTGAATCTTTCCACTCTTGAGAGCTTCCAGAATTTGTTTGATTTTTTTTTTTTTTTGGTTTGGTTTGGTTTGGTTTGGTTGGGTTTGGTTGATGTTGAGCAGGGGCTCATCCTACTGCTTGAAAGCCAATTGAAATCGTCAAATGAACAATCATCATCATCATCATCATCATCATGATTTAGTGAATTCATCATCTTGATCTGATGAACGATTTGACCCCTTAAACATAACCGAAGAGTCCCACTAAAAGCCCATCTCAGACGTTGAAAGCGACCGACCGACTGGCAAAAAAAAAAGAAAATTTCTTTTGAGCAGAGATTCATCGATATTCTCAAAAAAAATTCAGTGTAAGAAATCCTTCATCTCTGTCATCTTGACGTTGGTTCGAATCAGTTTCAGTTCAATCAAACTCATTCATGCTGAGATTACGCTTCAAGATCAATTAAACTTTCCTGGTTTTTTTCCATTTCACACATGAGTCTGAAGACTTACTTCCCCTCCCCCTGTGCATACAGTACAGATCATCTACCGACGCCCCTTCTCGATCCTCATTCTCACTCTCAGGCCGTCTCCCTCCACCACCACCGTCACCGCTTTTAGGTCTCATCAACCCTCCCCCCCCCTTTATTTTTTTTCTCTCAAAAACTCTCTCTCTGCCTCTTTCGAGGTTCAAGGGTTGAAAAAAAATAAGAGCCCATCGGTTCAGGTCCTCAATTAGTCGATCGACACCTCGACCTAGACCGTGCTCGCTTCGAATCGAATGAAGATCTACACGACCAGATCGGAGTGGTCTGCGTGTGGCTTGCCTGAGCTTGTCACAGGACCCAACCGAGATCTCAACGCGAGTACCGGGGGGCCGATTCGGTCTCGACTTCTGATCGACAAACCCAACCCAAACCCAAAACCAAACAAACAAACAAAAAAACGGGACGGATTCATCATCGGTCTTCCTCCTTGGTCATCAAGAAGAAGGTCATGGGATCGATAGAGTCGAGAAAGGCGTCACAACCGATCTCGGTGAGTCTAGAGTGTACAGTTAGGTCGATCGATCTGCGATGAGCTCCTAGCTCCTTTCAACCTTCACCCTCCCACCCGCGCTCTTATGAGACCCTCAAAAAGTATTGTGGAACGCGACGTTTGCCTGGGGGGGGGGGGGGGGGGGGGGCGCGTGTCGTAGATCTCGTTCTGCTTCTTCAGCGAGTTTTTTTTTTTTCGTGATAGAAACTGCGTAAGGTGCCGAGACCAGTGATCATGAAAAAAAAAGAACTAACGGAAAACAGGCTCAGGGTTGACGACAACAAGAAATCCAACAATGCGAAATTCGATCTCAATTTTTTTCTTCTTCTCTGGTTCTTTTCATGTTTTTTGTAACCAAGTTACTTTTTTTTCCTCTTCGGTCCTGATTTCCGAACGATCCCTGCTCATGATTTTGCTTACAATTTTTGCGCGCGCGAATGAATCCCCTTAAGACCTCGATCCTCTAACTTTTCCGGTAATGTTGAGGTTCTTAAACACTCGGTTTCGGTTCTTCTTCGAATTCAAATCGTTCAAAGGTAGATAAGCAAATGGACTTAAACCACCTTGGATCGGTTTACCATGCTTATCTTTGGTGATCACCCGATCCCCACCCGCTTTCTGATCGAGGATTCGACAGAAAAGATCATCATCCAATACGGTCAAAATCAGTTATCGAGTCCACAACTTGATAGCCTGGGATTCCCAGCATCAACGAGACGCGAAAAGATCAAGAGAAGAACGGGGTTAACCTTACCTTGGCTTTAAATTCTGCTCCCAACTTTTCCTTTACTCTTTTCACCTTCTTTTTCTTATTCCGTTCGGCTTGATCAAGGCCATCATCCAGGTGAAATCCTTGAACGGCTTCTTGGATCGAGTCTTGATCATCATCATCCACCAGATCGGTGGATTTTCTTTTTTTCTTGTTAAACTTGATGTTTCCTTTGGCATCCCTCTTAAAACCATCCTCACCGTTGATGGCTTCTAGGTAAGCATTCGTAGTCCGATTGATGTCTCTCGTCCTCCTTTGTTCTTCATCCGACTCCTCATCCGAGTCCTCATCAATCAACATTTTGCCGGTCTTCGAATCTCTCTTGAATTGGGATCCAATCTTCTTCAACTCTTCCTTTCTCTTCTCAACCCGTTTCAACTCCGCAGAGACCGCTCGATTGGTCATGCGAGCCCCCTCCAAGAGATCCATCACCTCATCCGAGTCCTCTTCCACCAAATAATTCTTATCAGTCGACTGTCTCTCGGCTCGCAAACCTTTTTTACCATGTTTGCCAGCTTGTCGGCCACCATTCGGTTGATTTGTCTTGCCTCGCTCTGTGTCATCCTCGCCTTCACTACTACTTCCACTGCCGTACAAAACCTCTTCGTATGCATCTCCTAATCGAACCCGATGAGATCGATGTTCCTAAAAACGGTTTCGATGGAGTCAATATCGAGAGACGCTAGAACAGCCACTCAAGTCCGAAAGTATATATTACCTTGTCATCTTCTTCTTCAACTTGATGTTCACCATCGTCCTCATCACGTTTCTTAAGACTGTTTTTCTTCCGGTGCTTCTTGATGAGACTAACGACCAATTTTCGACCACCATCGTCGTCATCTCGATCGGCGATGAATCGCTCCAAGGATTGTGAGCCAAACTTTCGAATTAATCGCTCAAGCAGGTTTTGAATGTTCGACTTGAAATAATTCTTGTGCTCTTTGGCCCATCGAAGCAAGCCAGGCACGATCTTGTCTAGTTGATCGAGCACAATATCTTTAGGTAGGCTGATTACGGTCACCTTCATGAATCCGATGGCCGTCTTGGCGATTTCCCTGTTCGGCGAGTTTAAGAAGATCTCGATCGTTGAGACCAACTCTTCGATTGTTGCGCGACTCAAGTCCGCTGAAGATGGTGGGAGGGGCGGGGGGGATCAGCAAGTGAAAGACCTATGAATCCTATCGATAAAAAGAATGAATCAAATCGCTTACTGTGAAATTCAAATAATACTCGAGACAGGGCCGCAATAGAAGCTGAGATCATGTGAGGAGAAGAACCAGCCAAACCGGCTGAAATCATTTTGAAATACTCCTCAACACTCGCTTCTATAAAAAAAAAAATAACAAATGAACGATTAAATTAGAGAGCAACTTGGGTTATAGTTGCTGGAAAAAGAAAAATAATCAAGAGCTGAGAACCTTGTTCGACATCATCCATTGTTTCTTCCTCGGCAGTATCATCTTCACCCATGAGTGCCTTCCAATCGACCTTTCCACCATGGTCCTTGATCTTGTGACCGATCTTGATCAATCCATCATAACTCAAAACTCTAACTTCAGCATTAGATTCTTTACAGCCTAGGATAACTTCGGTCAACAGTGTAGGGATGTGATGTAATTTATCCTTGGGTATGATGGAAACTAATTCGGATAACAGGATCGCGCGTTCCTGTGCAAGAAAAAAAAAATTCAAGCGCTTGGGTTAGAAATTTTGTTAACAGATAAGGAACGTTTAGATCTCTCAAGGGTTCATCATCAAGAAAATCCAACCTTTTTCGCTTGACCACAAACTTTTCCCGAGGATTGAACATTGATGACTTTTTGAATCAGAACTTCGGGGTCAAATTTGGTGGATGAGATGGGATGACGATGCATCGATTGAATAAAGGTGGTCAAAAACTTGAACGATTTTTTCTGAATGTTAGGGTCACCACTGGATATGAGGGAATCTTGGCAGATAATATTTTCGATCTCTCTGATTCGACCCTCTGTTTGATCAGCAGTAGTCTTTTTCGACTCGTTGCAAGTTTCCGTCGATGGGGATAGCAAACGAGGTAGCAAAATGATCAATAGGTCAAGCATCTTTCGAGTTGTCACACCAGATCCAGATTGAACGGATTGGTTGAGGACGCCTTTGATCTTCTGATAACTTTCACTCAGTTCCTAAATGCAAAAAAAAAAAACACTTGAATAATTTAGCCAAGTTCTACGTCAAAATCAACAAAAGAAGGGAGGCCAAGGAATGAAAAGACGACTGCGAATCAGGAACATTGATGACAAACCTCCTGTGAAAGGATCTCCAAGAGACTTCTCATGCAATCGACCATGTAGCCACGATTGGCATTGATCACGTTCGAGTTTGAATCTTGAGAAGCTTGGTTTGTTTTCTGATTCGAATCGGAATGAGATGAATTATACACGTTAAAAAGCACCGCCAGAAAGTTGGAAGCAAATGATTTAAGATGAAGCAGATTGGAGTGAGCATCGAAACCAAATTCATTGATTGAAGATTTCTCTCGGTCATCATCCTTCGACACGTTTCCTGGGGTGTTGCTAATAGGTTGAGTCGATCTTTTGGCCAGGCTTAAAGTTTTATCGACCAACGTTTTGATGGCATTGAGGATAGGTGGTCTTAGGGTCGGTTGGGAATAGATGACTTGGGTTAATAATTCGGCAAACGATCGATCAAACGCCTTTTGCGTATGTGTGCGTGTGGGTTGAATAATAGATACATGCGTACATCAAAAAAAAAAAAAACCAAGTCCAAGTTAAATGGTTTGAGTGGATCGTTGGACGGAATTGATCTTACCACTTCGAGATCCCAAGGTAAATCGCAGTAAGCCGGTAGAAGTCTCCAAACCTGATCGATCAGGGAATCGTAGATCTTGATTTGAAGTAAGCACCTCTCCTTGAACTTGGTATCGGTTTGGTTCTTGTTGGAGGATAGTTTGAGAGCATCCCTCTTCTTTTCCAATAGTCTCTCGCTCAGTGGTACAAAGTAAGATTTAAAATGACCCAGTGAGGAGTTAAAAACTTTGAGGACGGTCAATAACCAAGCCCGACCTGGTTCTTGCTCCGGATTAGATTTCGAATGGGGCTCGTCTTGGTTATCGAGGTTCAAGTTGAGTGGTAGGATCTCGAGTAAAGAGCCAGGTCCACAAACTTGACTAAAACAAGATAAGGCCTCGTCGACGGCTGATTGAAGTCCGAGTGGTTTTGACCTCAACCTATCCAAGGCTAAGATGTGCGGTCTGAGGAATCTTGCGGCGTAAGGTAAACTATCCCATCGATCGCCTGGAGGCCGGTTGCGTAGTCTGACGATCAAGGGCTTCAAGGTTCCGATCAACTCGATCGTTCCACCAGCAGAGATGATATCGGGTGACTCCAATCCGCCTAGGGTGAATCTTCGGATCAGATCGATCGATGAGGGATTGGTGTATTGGGTCGGGGGCTGATGATCGGTTTCGAGCCGAGAGTCGAGATGGATGATCTCTTGGTCGGTGAGACAGTATTTACAGACTCCAGATAACAGGCTCATGGTTGACGATCTGACGTTCTGGTTCGGGTTGGCGAGGTTTTCGAAGAGGAGTTCGAATCGAGTCAGTCGGGGTAGCTCTCGAGAGCAGATCTCGGGGGCCACTCTGGCCAGGGTGATCCAACCATGCTCGAGAGCGTCGAGTCTGGCAGAGAGACAGACGGGGTGTGGGGTGGGTTCGAGTTGGAGGATCTTGGTGAGGGTGGAGAGGATGAGTTGGGGTTCGAGTTGGGTCGGAGGCTGGAACAAGCTCTCGAGTGAGTTGAAGACGGACTGGGTGAGGAAGGGATGATTGAGTTTGGGTAGGGAGAGTAGGATCGAGATCCATCGATCCAAGCGATCGTCGGCGAGGTGATGGGTGATGGATCGAACGAAGTGCAGGAGGCTGATGATCAGGGTGATGGATCGATCGGGTTGGGTGGGATGGATCGAGGAGATGAGCCGTTGGAGTTGATCGAGTGCGAATTGGATGGTAGGCTGGAGGTAGGGGTGAAGGATGAGTGGGACGGGGGGGTGAGAGATGATCTGGAGGACGGAGGTGTGAGCGATCTTACGGATCTTGGGTTGCTGGGCGACGATCAAGGGTAAGATAGATTGGAGGAAGATGGGACGAGCGATCGATTGAGACTTGAAGGAGTTGAGGTCGTTGGGCGAGAAGGAGTGATAGATGGGATCGAGGATGGAGATGATGGATCGGAGGATCGGTTGATGAAGAGCCGAGGCAGGGGATGGATCGGAGGTAGGATGGAAGATGGAACGAGCGACGAGTTGGTCGAGACGAGGTTGGATGAGTTCGAGGGTGAGGTGGGAGTGGTACCTGAGGATCGATCTGGGGAGATGATGGATGACGATGGCGAGTAAGTAGAGTGAATCGATCTCGGACTGAGGGATCTTGAGATCGGATCGATCGGGGATCGAGGAAGGAATGGAGGATAGAACGAGTTGGGCGTCGGCTCGGATCGATCGGAGGGTGGAGAGGAGGGCCTGATGGTATGCGGTTGGATTGAGGGGAGTGTTAGATTCGATGAGGGTCGATTCGATGGCGTTCAATAGGCTTGCGATCGAAGCTTGGGTTCCATTGAAATGACCACGAAGTTTGTCGAGTTGGATGTTGAGCTTGGCTGATGGGTCGGGATCGATGGGAGTGGAAGTGGATGGGGTGACCCAAGGTTGGTTGACGAGAGTGTTGGAGTTGGATCGATCAACCATCCTGTTGATGATCTATAGGATGGGTCTTCTAAGGAAATCTAACGAACCAAGGCTGGGATCGATAGGATTAGGAAGGCATGACGAGTTAGTCGTCGTCACTCTGCTCGGTCGATCTCATCAGTCTAGAAGATACCTATTATAACGTACTCACCACGATTCCAGCAAGGGTAAGGAGGTTGTCAGACTCGATCTGACTCCCAACCTCAGACATTGATGGTCAACAGGGTAGATACTTGACTCAACTCATGACCTAACCCCAACCCCAACTCAGACAATTAACCCCAACCCCAACTCAGACAATTAACCCCAACCCTAACTCAGACCTAACCCTAACCCCAACTTCAGACCTAACCCCGATGACGCAGGCAACATTAGCCTTAACTCTAAATTTGTAAACATCATCCTGGGCCTCTCGGCAGAGGCAGATCGGTCCTCCGAGCTCATGCGTGACATGCTGGAAAGCGTGAATGCAAAGCTGGAGTCAATGGCTGCCCAGATCGCTCGTCTCACTACCCTCACTTCTCCCCCTCATCTGCCCCCCGCCATCCCTTCGTATGCCTCAGCTGCTCGAAGAGGTCGTGTCACCAATGCCCCCTCCCTTCCCAAGTCCATTCCCCCCCCCCCCCCCCTCGCTCCACCCTTGCTGGCCTTGGCCCCAAACATGTAAGTCATCCACTCCAATCCACTCAATACAACCCTCAAGGACATCCCTCCCGTGGCATCGGTCCAACGTGCAAATGAATCACTTGCAGCCCTAGAAGCCAAAGTTGATAATGAGATGGTCACTATCAGGGCAGTCAATCATTTGCCTTTGGGGGACGTTTCCTTCTATGCTGAAAATTGCGCGCATCAAAAATGGCTGATGGAGAATAAACATCTATGGTCTAAAAAGGTTCACCCTGACTTGGAAGCCACCCCCAGTACCCACTCCGTTATTGTGCATGGAATTCCCAAAACCTTTGATGTTACCAGCAAGACAATTATTGCCAAGTTGGCCTCAGAGAACCAATTCCAAGTGTCTGACATTGCTCGGGTGCGCTGGATGGGATCCAATTTAACTTCTGATAAGAAAGCAGGCTCAATCATCATCTTCTTCCTCAACAAGCATTTGGCCTTCAGAATAGAGCGCTCCAGAATTTTCAATAATTATGAATATCATCGGACTGAGCGCTTCAAACCCCGCCCCTCTCAATGTTACCAATGCCTCCAAATCGGCCACTTTGGTAAGTGGTGTCACAAATCACCTAAACGCACCAAGTGCGGTGGCAAACACCCAACCAATGAATGTCCAGACGGCCCTGGGCTGGTCCGGACATGTGTCTTATCTATTGAAGGTCTGGCTGCAAGGACTCCAGGTGTTTCTGATATTCAACACACCCCTTTCAATGTTAGCTGCCCCTATAAGAATGGATGGCTTGACAGGAAACCCTTACCACATCAATGTTAGAACACCCCTACAGTACCCCTCCTCTGGAACCCCCCTTGCATGACTCAATCCCTCAATGCAACACTTACTCATCTTGTACTCCAAGCCCAGACTGGTGCCAAGATCTGCCCCTCTCTTCTCAGTTCTCCATTTTTCCAACTTAATTGCCATGTGTCCAAGGCAATCACGCTTAGCATCCTGAATGAAGGCCTTAAAGCTGATGTTTTACTTTTACAGGAGCCTTGGATTAACCCTGTTGACTTCTCCCCCCCCCCCCCCCCCCCCTTCTCACCTGGCCTGGAGGCCAATTGTTGCTTTTGAGCACTCCCCCACCAATTGGTCAGAACACCATAAGGCTGTAACTTATTCCAAGAAGGCCATCCCCATAGAGCAGGTGTACCCCCTGGTGGGAGGATCTCAGTGACTTGTGGCAATTGGAGTTGACCTCCCTGATACATCTTTCCACATTATCAACATTTACAATCCCACTCCCTCTTTTGCTTTGATGCCTATCCTGGCCAGATGGCTGGGGGCACATAACAATAGGTCCCTCCCTTCTTTCATTTGTCTTGACTCCAATCTCCACCACCCTCAATGGAACCCATGCTCTTGCCAGAAGAAGGAGCCAGAAGCAACAACTATGCTTTATTTGTTTTCATCTGCAGGCTACTGGCTCTTGTCTCCTAGGGGCACCCCCACTTTCTTCTCTTTCATAGGTAATGGCTTCACAAATGACCATATCTGGGCCAATTTCCTAGGCTCAAAGATGGTCCTTGACTGTATTTTATGCAGTGATAACTGCGGATCCAACCATCAACTACTCAAGCTGCTGTTACAAGCAAAGAAGTCCCCCCCTGTCATGGTATGGAGCAAACCAAAATGGTCCACCCTAAACAAGAGTGAGAGGGATTGGGCATATAACATCATTAAATCTTTCAGAGACAACCCCCCCCCCCCCCCTACCCATTGACCAAAGGGTCTCAGCAATCTCTTGCACACTGATTGATGCCCAACAGTCCCTTGGAAGGAGGGTAAGGTCCAACCCTGATCAATGCAAAAGCTGGTGGTTCTCCTGCACACTAGACCCAGTACTTAGGATTTGCAACCAAGCGCAGAGATGGTTCATGCTTGCCAAAACCAAGGAGGCAAGGGAGTGTTACAGGGAGTGGAACTAGTATTTCTTATGCCTAGTCTCCACCCTGAAACAAAAAGCTTGTCTGACTTTCCTTGAGTCAAAAACTCAGACAGATGCACATCACATCTGGAACATCACAAAAAAAGGGCTGCTGGCAACATCTTACCACTACACCAAAGTGATGGATCTCTCACTCATCAAAAACATTATCAAGCTAAGATCCTCTTTGAGGGAACTTCCATGCCCACCACACTTTTCAATCCTATCAGCATAAGCACCCCTAAGAACGCCAGATTTTTTACCTACCCCCCCCAATCACCTCCCCTGAGGTGGTGGCCGTACTCAATAAGGCTTGATCAAAGAAGGCTTGCAGCATTGATGGCATCATGAACAAGATGCTGAAGTTTGCTCTTCCTGATCTAGCTCTTACTCTAACTCCTATCCTGGACAACATCCTCCAGTTGGGATGCTTCCCTGAGGCCTGGAAGCAGGCAGTCACAGTCATTATTAGAAAGGTTGGAAAGAAGGATTATACTTGGCCAGAGGACTACTTCCCAATTGCCTTATTGAACATCCTGGGTAAGATTTTTGAATTGATTCTTGCATGGAAACTCACTCATTGGGCAGAAAAAAACTGTATACTTGCCAAGGGGCTGAAGGATTAAATGAACTGAATTTGAAAACAAGACCAGCAGACTTCAAAGTACAAAGTAATGAGTGTGAGTTTTTTATAAACAAATTTTAAAGAAACGAAAAGAGTGTGTAAAATCATGAAAGAAAAGAGAAAGTAGCAGATGACAATCTTACAACTAGACAGATCAAAGAAATGGTTGATTGGATAGGCTAGGAGATGTTGGGGAAAGGCAATGGGCCAGTTGATCGAGATGGCAAGAGGATCGGAGGGAGTCGGGTGAGAGGATTGGAGGGAGTCAAAGGGATTGTTGAGATTTGTATGAGTGGATGAGTTGAGGATTTGGAAGGAATCGTAGAATGATGGATGTAGAATGAGACAAGGATTTGGAAGGAAGCGGGAGAAGGATGTTGAATGGGAGGAGATCAAATGAGAGTGGGAAGGAGAATGGTGGATTGGAATGGTCAATGGAAACAGGAAGTGAGGTGGGATAAGTCAGAGCGAAGCATGAGGACTTGGGGAGGCCAAGCGAGATTCGTGGAGGATTTTTAATTGAAGTAGCCGCACCCCATTGATGTCAAGGTGTTGCGGTTGAGGTGTCGTGGAGATCAACTATTTCTACACACCGCCGTGTCTAGAAGGAAGATTGAGGACCTTGGATGTTAAATTGATCACGGATGGTTTGATGGCCGGCTTGGTGAGGGAGTCGGCGAGCATCTCTGCAGATGTGATTAGAGTGGTGATAAGGTTTCCTTTGTTTTTCTTTTCTCGCAGCCATTTGATGTGTATGTCAACGTGTTTCAGAGCGTTGTGATGAGAGTCAAGATTGACTAAGTCGTGGAGGGCTTTATTATTGATGTAGGCGCAATGAGTCAATTTCAACTCGGGGTTCAGGTCAAGGAGGAGATTTTGGAGCCAAATCTTTTCTTGTGTGGCAAGAACCAGAGATTTGAGTTCTCCTTTGGTTGAGGAGAGCAATATGGTGGACTGTAGCTTGCTGTGCCATGCGACTGGGCTCCCATAAAGCATGATTATGAAGCCGGTGTGGCTTCTTCTACTGTTTGGATCATCTCCACTGTCGGAGTCGCTAAAGCATTTGATGTCGTATTTGAAGTTTGGGGATGTTAAGCGCAGGGCAAGGTCACAGGTGGCGTTAACGTACCTCCAGGCATGCTTGGCCTGTTCCCAGTGGGAAACTCCAGGTCAATTGTTGAAACGTGAAAGGTTGGAGACTGCGTATGAAAGATCAGGTCTGGTGCAACTGGCAATGAAGTTCAAATATCCTGTTGCTGAACGGTAGTTGATATCAAGTTGCAGGAATTTTGCATGATCTTCTTCCAAGGCGGGAGTTAGCTTAACATTAGGGGTCATTGGAGTGGTGATGGGTTTAGATTCATTGAGACCTAGCTCCTGGAGGGCGGTGGCGATATGCTTGGGTTGATGAAGGAAGTGAAGATCGCCGCGAGTGATGACATGATTTCCGAGGATTTTAGTAAGATCGCCCTTGTGAGAGATGTGGAATTGATTTTTGAGTCTGGATCTAAAATTTTTGGATTCACCTATGATCAGCAAATCATCGACGTAAACAAAAAAAAAGAGAGACTTGGATTGGTTGATGAAGAGGCAAGGATCGGCGGCTGAGGATTTGAAGTTTTGGGAGAGCAGCCAGCGCCTTAGGGTATCGCACCAGCTCTTGGGAGCTTGCTTGAGGCTGTAAAGGGACTTCTTCAATTTAATGTAGGGAAATTCGCATTTGTAGCCCTTGGGACATTTGATGTAAGTTTCTTCCTCCAAAGGAGCGTGCAAGAAGGCAGCTTTGATATCCATTTGGACGATCTTGAGCTTGTGGTGAAGAGAGTAGACGAGGAGGGTGCGTAGGGTGGTGATGAGACCGGTGGGAGCGTAGGTTTTGCCATAGTCTAGGAACTCCCGTTGCTTGAAACCTTGGACACACAGTCAAGATTTATAAATTGTTCCATTTCCGCTGGGGTCATCTTTGAGGCGGTAAACCCAGGTGGTGGAGAGAGCGGATTTGCCAAGAGGTAGAGAGTGACAGCCTTCCCAAAAGTCAAAACTCTCGATGCCGTTGGTTTTGGTCTTCATTGAATCCAGCCATTGATCCCTATTGTCGGATTTCAAAACCTTGGGGTAGCTTTTGGGAACCGCGCGAGCTAGGAAACCGTATTGATTTGGAGCTTTGATGGTGGATCTATCGCGTAAGGTGCGTGTGGGCGGATCAATGAGATGCTGGGCGATCTCGCAGGCGTCGGAATCAGAGGATGATTGGTCGGATGAGTGAAGAGAAGGGGAAGGAAGAGGATCGTTATTTAAGACGGGTTCAGGTGACGCAGGGAGAGAGGATTCAGGGATCTGATTGGGGTGAGAACAGGAGGAGGAGGAGATTGCGGGAGTAGTAGAATTTAAGAGATCAGTAAGTGTTTCATCTAAGGATAGAAGAGGAGTAAAAAGGAGATTCAGAGGGATGGAGAGAAGAGGAAGAGAAAGGAGTGTTTTCAAATATTTTAACATGTTTTGAGCGGATGACATCACCAACTTTGGGGCAGAAGACCCAATAAGAGTGTAATTCTAGGTTGAATCCGACTAAAATGCCTTCAAGTCCCTTCTTGGCAAACTTGGAGAGATTTTTTCGCTGATTAAGCATGATAGTCTTAGAGCCAAGGACTTTGATGACCGACAGCTTGGGAATTGAGGATTTCCAGAGTTTGTAGGGAGAGACTTTGTTGAGTTTGGAGGGGATAAGATTCAATAAGAGACAACAGCTGGATACTATTTTGTCCCACATGATGAGAGGAATTTTCATGTCCAGCATAACGGTCCTGGCAGCTTTGATTAAGGTGCAATTAGCGCGTTCGGCAATGGGATTATGTTGGGGAGAGTACGGTTTGGAGGTTAAATGGAGGATTCCATTTTCAGCAAAGAAGGAGGTTAGTTGAGAGTTCAGGAATTCACCGCCGTTGTCGGAATGGAATTTTTTTAATTTCTTGTTGAATTGATTGGAGTAAAGTTGAATGAACTTAATGATTTCATTGGTGGCGTCGGATTTGAATTTGAGAGGTATACAGGTCTTGAATTGGGAGAAATTGTTGGTGAGGACGAGAAAGAACCTGTTTCCAGTTTTGGAGGGAGGAGAGATGGGGCCGCAGAGATTGGCGTGGATTTTGTCAAATTTTGCTTTGCTCTTGGGAAATATTCCTTTGAAGAGAGTCCTGTGGATCTTTCCTCGGGCGCAGGAAGTGCAATCGTGGTTATCCCACTTAAGTTTTGGGAATTCTCGAGCGAGAAGCTTGACAGAATTGGAATGCAAGTGGCCGAATCTTTTGTGGAGGGTGGAGAAAGAAATGAAGGAGAAAGCGGTAGGTGAGTTGGGATTGATTGATTCCTCGACAAACATGAGGTTGTCTTTGATGTAGCCTTCAAGGATGATTTCTGTATTGAGAACAATGACAAATCTGTTCGTAGTGGTGAGTTGTAAGGAGCAACCTCCAAGAATGAGTTGGCCTAGCAAAATCAAGTTTATGGCTATATCTGGGACAAGGAGAGAGTTTTTTGAGGTTGAGTTTGGAATGAGAAGTGATGATGGTTGCGGTGCCTAGTCCCGAGGCAACTATTGAGGATCCCAATTTTCCAGTCTGGATGGTGGTGTTGTCATCTTTCAGACCACTGAAGAATTGGGAGTCGTTAAACATGCTCTGGGAGGCACTGGAGTCAAGAATTATCTGGCTCCAATCTAGGCGATGGGAGTGAGTCATAGCAAAAGTGAATGCAAAGTGTGCTGAGGCGGCAGGGTTCGAGCTGGAGGGATTAGCTTTATTGGAGGATGAGGAGGGTGAGGAGGATGTGAAGTTCGGTCTCAGATGGGGAAATAGCCAGTAGCATTGTTCTTTTGGGTGATTGGCTTGGGGATTGTGCCAGTTTGCCTTGCATCTCAACAGATTTTGTTGCATGATCATGGCGGAGGCTTGAGATCCCAAGGCGGTTTCATGTTTGAATTGGTTAAGATGTCTCAGGACTAGATCTCCGTTGATTTTCCTTTCGCCGAGGGAGTGAGTGATGGTGGTTTTCAGATGATCCAATTGAGGAGGAAATTTGTAGAGAAGAAGGTAGGCTATTATATCGTTGTCCATCTTGATGCCAATTTCGGAGATTTCCATTAAACATGACTTGGCTTCAGTGATGAATTTCTTGATATTCCTTGGGTCAAATTGGAGGTTGAGGAAGTTAAAGAAAACCCTTGATCAATTTGCGGTTTGGGATGAGGCAAAGAATTCGTTTATCGAGTTCCACAGATCAATGCCATTGGTCAGATGGTGTTCCTTCACGCAGTTCACATAGGTTTTGTTGTCTAATTTGGCAAGGATGTATCCGACAATTTCAAGGTTGATTTTGACTGGGCATTTTTCCAGTTTGGTTGAAGAGAGCCACGGAGTGATGCCTTTGAGGGAGAAGATCGTGAGAATTTTTGATCGCCATAAGGAGAAGTTATTTTCCGAGAGATTGGGTATTGAGTCTGTCAAGGTCTTCAGGAGCAAAGAGTTGGAATCCACTGGTCCTGGGGTAGTCATTGTTGCCAGGCTTGCTGAGTTGGGGATCTTTCGGCTTTTAACCGTGAAGGATTAAATGAACTGAATTTGAAAACAAGACCAGCAGACTTCAAAGTACAAAGTAATGAGTGTGAGTTTTTTTTAAACAAATTTTAAAGAAACAAAAAGAGCGTGTAAAATCATGAAAGAAAAGAGAAAGTAGCAGATGACGATCTTACAACTAGACAGATCAAAGAAATGGTTGATCGGATAGGCTAGGAGATGTTGGGGAAAGGCAATGGGCCAGTTGATCGAGATGGCAAGAGGATCGGAGGGAGTCGGGTGAGAGGATCGGAGGGAGTCGAAGGGATTGTTGAGATTTGTATGAGTGGATGAGTTGAGGATTTGGAAGGAATCGTAGAATGATGGATGTAGAATGAGACGAGGATTTGGAAGGAAGCTGGAGAAGGATGTTGAATGGGAGGAGATTGAATGAGAGTGGGAAGGATAATGGTGGATTGGAATGGTCAATGGAAACAGGAAGTGAGGTGGGATAAGTCGGAGCAAAGCATGAGGACTTGGGGAGGCCAAGCAAGATTTGTGGAGGATTTTGAATTGAAGTAGCCGCACCCCATTGATGTCAAGGTGTCCCGGTCGAGGTGTCGTGGAGATCAACTATTTCTACAGGGGCATCTTGGAGGTAGGAAAGGTTCAGGCACAAAAGATGCCCTCTTTGTCCTTGAAAGGTGGGTATGGGCCAAGTGGTTCCAGGGAAAAAGGGTTGCTGCCCTGTTCTTAGATTTTAAGTCTGCATACCCATTTTTTAAACCAACAAGACTCACACAGATTCTGAAAGAATTGAAATTCCCCGCTTACCTCATGCTGATTGTGTCCTCCTTCCTGAGTGACCAATCCACCAGCATCCAACTTGAAAATTACGTTTCTCCCCCCTTTGAGGCACCTATTGGCCTGCCACAGGGAACCCCACTGTGGAATTCAGAAGAAGACTTCTCCTAGAATGGTTCCCAAGTTTGGAAGTTATTGATCCCTTGCATCTGTAAACCCTGAGTGCAACTGTTCACCCTTTGACCAAGAGATAGAGAATAAAATAGATGAGTCTAAAAGAGCCTTGAAACCCCAATGTGATCCTCTGTGATGCTCCTCCTCAATCCAGGTCAAAGGTGCATTTTAAGTAAACCTCCCCCTCAACCCTAACCTAAGTACAACCAGAAGCAAGCAAGAATAATGAAATACAACCCCTAAGTACAGAACCCTAGCCCAACTCTATCCTTCCAACCCCATCACATGATCCACATCCCATACCTCATATCCATCTGTATTTCCCACCTGCCATTACATCCACCCGGTTTTTCCTTCTCATGACGCGGCCCTTGCACCACGCCCAACTCAGAGCCCCCTGCGCATGTCTGCATCCACCCAATGCGCCGTTCCAGATATCCAAGATACATCCACGCAATCCGTCCAATCCAATCCACCCCACATCTCCAGATGCTGAGCCCAATTCAACTGCTGCTGAGCCCGCAGCACGGCTTACCCCGGCAAAGCCGCACTCATTGCTGAGCCCGCCGCTACTGCTGAGCATGCAGCGCGCAGCCAATTCCAACTCATGTCTATAAAAGACCACCACATCCCCCCCCAACTTGAGTTCTGTCCCCAGAGATCCACCACTATCTCACCTAACCCCAACTCTACCATAGCTACCCCACCTTCCCCCTTTGCACTGCTACATCACACCAAGGAAAAAAAGAAAAACCCCATCCACCCTACTTTACCCAAAATGTCCTGCACATTCTGCAGCCGGAAAGGCCTCTCCTTCCAAGTCCTTCCATGCCAGTGTGCCTGTGTTCCGTGCCAAGCCGGCCACCGCCGCTGCTCCCTATCCAATGGAATGCCTTGCAACTGTCCCCAAGGTTGCCCGCGCAAGAGGACCCGGCGTGACTCATTTGTGGTCTCAAGCAATGACAAGATCTCCACCAATGAGTGGACCCTGCCTGGCTCACCTTGCAACCAACCACAACACCCCTCTCAAAACCCTCTGTTGGGCAAGAGCCATGACTTGGGCTCCCCATTACATTGGGCTGGACCACCGCCGCGCCAGGACTTCCTGGACTTTGTGGCTTATCGGAATGCCGCCCACGAGTGGGCCGCATGGGTACAAATGAACGTACCAGCAACAGACCCAAGAATCTTTAACTGTCCGGCCGGGCCTCCCCCACCACCACTGCATCCTCCTACTCCACCAAGACCCGCTCCTCCTCTACTGCCAATGCAACCCCTCACTCCCCCAAGACCTGCTCCTCCGGCCCCAACTCCTCTGCCACTGTCTCCATCACCAGTTCCCAGGTTGTCACTGGAACTTGCACGCACACTAACTCCCGTGGTTATTGAGTTGTCACCGGAACCTGCGGCCACCACTCTGAAGATCCCAGAGATCCCCCTGATTCCAGCACTTCCACTGGCAAGGTTTGACGCAATGGTGAACAATGTGGACAAGCTACACCAGTGTTTCCTAGCAATCCCCCATGCGCACACCACCAATGCGCAACACAAAGTTTTGGTGGCCTTCCAAACCCTAGCCGTGGCGGCTTGCAAGGATGCGGCGGAAGTGATGAGGACTTGGCCAACATAGGCGGATTGCCCCCCCTTTCTCATTTCTTCCATCTTGTTTTCCCTTCCCCGCTCCTATCTGAAAAGAAAAGAGGACTTTTGCCACACCATCCTAAGTAGCCTTTGGGCTTGTGAGAATCTTGAGATAAATTAGAACCATGGACAAGATCCACACTTTAAGAGCAATCCACAAGAGTGAGAAGAATCTGGGCCACTGAGAGTATCCTCTGAGAGTGAGAAAAATCTGCGCCACTGAGAGTATCCACTAAAGGTACCTGGACCACCTCAGACAAACTGCCACACATTTCCTCATACCCATCTACAGAACAGAGATAGAACAAAGAAAACCAGCCTTGTGGGCACATCCTTGAGAGAGAGGAAGAGAAAAAGTATCTGCCCAAACCCATCCATACTTTCCATCTATAAGATAACCAAAGAAAACTTAAAGAGTTTTTTTTTAAGCACCAACCCGTGCCTTGCTCTTTGACCCACATCCTTTCTGCACCATGCACTTTCCTAGTTCCCTGAATCCTCCGTTGGGAATTGTTCATGTGTTTGTTTCCAGAATGCAGGGCTTGTCCTTGTGTCTGCGGACCCAGCTTTGCGCCATGCCCATACCCTAGCCAGCAATAATCCCAAAAAGCCAATCCAGAGAGAAGAAAATAAGAAAACAAAAATTCTGGGGTGTCTAGTTTTTCTGGCTGTGAACAAGCTAGAGCAACCCCTCACCAAATCCAATCATATCCTCTATTCATCCATTGGTCCCCCCTCACCTTGGCTGCTGTCCCCAGCAGTCTGAAGTTGTTTACTCTGCCAGAAGCAAAGCGCGGGTGCGGGCTTGTTCTTCAAAGAGGATCTGTGTTTTTGTCCCCTTCTCTATCCAAACCAGCCATCTTTTTGAATAAAGTTGAGCCCTGTGCCCCGTGCAATGAATTTTTTCGCATTCAAAGCGGCGGCCTTCTGTTTGAGTGGAGTTCAATCCAATTCCTCCAACTGGTAGCTACCTCTGATGAATTTGGACAACATGCAGAAAGGCCTGTTCCATCAATTAGCAAAAAGCTTCCCCCATTGAGTTTCCAGGCTCTGGTTGTAAAGCAGAACCAAGTCCCGCTTCTGCAACAAATCCCAGAGTTTATGCGCGCAGCGCTCGTCCCAGTAGCGGACAGAATTTGTGCCGTTTTACTTCAGTCTTCCAGCCACTTTCTCCAACATCTTGTCCCATTGCAGGAGCTACTTGGTGCGGGCCTTGACTAGGTCCATGGGTGTCCTAAACTTCCACCAATCAATACCCAGAAAGGTTTCCAGCTCAATGTCAACCGGCAGCACAGGTTGCTGCCTGAATAAGAGCTTGTATGGCAAATAAACCATCAATCTCTTTACAAAAATCTGATCAGCAAAAATAACTACTGGAAGGGTTTCCTGCCACCATTTGCCATCCTCCCCGCAAATTTTCACCATTGCGTCCTTGATAGGCTGGTGACCGCGCTCAATCATCCCCGCCCCTTCCGGATAGTACTCTGTCACTTGCCCAAAATTTGCTCAGCAACTTCACACCAACTCCGCCAACCGTCCCCGGAACTCTGCACCCCCATCAACCGTTACCAGGCAAAGTGATCTGTAAGGCCCAAACCAATCTTCCTCCAGAAATTGCCCAACTTTCTCCGCCAAGAGCTTCACCAGTGGCCACACTTCCACCCATCCCAACAGATTGTCATGTGCAAGGAGGTATGCAAACTTACCTGCCTTGATGTGCACAACATCCAGAGAAACCCGCCCAAACAAAGCATCCTCCCCAGTGGGAATACCTACTTTGCAAGGCAGCATTGCATTTTGCATGACCGTACCCACTCCTGCACTGCGCATACTACACCTGGCCACCAGAACCTTGCCCTCACCCCCTTCTGTGTTTCAAGCTTTCTGTGATGGCCAAGATTGTCATGCAGACTTCCCAGAATTACCTCATGATCCACCCTCAATGTTCTGACCACAAGCAGTACCAGCGCGCCACTCTGCCACATCTTTCCTTCCTGCAGGTAGAAATTTCCCACTCTCTGCCAAATTCATTCAACAATCTTGGCTGGCGTATCATCCGGAAACCAAAGATACAGCAAATACAAACTGAGGAACGCGTACCTCCCGGACTGCTGGAGCAGAAGTCAAACACCTACTTCCACCACTCCTACCTTAACCATTGGAGCCTCCACATCCAGTGGTTCCACGCCTTTGTACATATCATTGCCTGGGTACCAAGACAGCACTTCTGGCATTGTAAAGGCCTTCCCTGGAACATGTACCACCGTGAAAGAGAACAACTGAAGGAATGCAACCCACCTGGTCATAGGCCCGTTTGGCAGCGTTGGCAAATTGATCATTGGTGCCAGCGCCTCTGCATCCACCAGAAGCATGAAGTGAATACCCCATAGCAAATTCTGCAACATCTGCAAAATCTTAGTGACCCCCCAAAGCTTCAACTTTGGCTGAAAATCCCGGCTCTCTGTTGGCATAAACGTAACGTACTTGTAAAGAACCGGACAATCTTTCCCCTCATCCTCCTGTGTCAGCACCGCCCCCACGCCAAGCTTGCTTGAATCCATGGCCAACTTAATTCCTCCCGCGTCATAATGGAAGTCCCCCAGTACAATACTGCATCTGAAAATCTCCTTGAGTTTGTCAAAGGCGTCGTCACATTTCAAATCCCAGGTCCATTCCATTCCCTTACGCATTAATGGCCTCAAAGGACAAGCAACCTCTGCAAACCGCTCAATGAACATACGTACATAGCTACACAATCCCAAGAACTGGAGAATGTGTGATACAGTCTTTGGTGTTGGCCCCTCCAGGATTTTGTTGTGTTTCTTTTTGGAAATCCACCTTCCGCTGGAAGCCTCCAGAGCGGGTACGCATACTGCTAACTTTTTCCCCAACACCATAAGACCCGCTTCCTCAATCTGGAACAAGATCCTTTCCAGCGTTTGCGCATACTACCAGACAAATAGGCAAATTTCCGGAGCGTCTATAAGTGTTTCCCCTCCGTAATCCGTCTTTGGGAATTTGATGCCCGCATTGTTGATGAAAATCTTCACCCCCTCTGGAAGATTGTCCTTCAGAATCCAGGTCATCTGCGCTTGGTAAACCGCAACCAAGTTAGTTGCACCTTGCAGCAGCCACATCAATTGCATCCTGCCCAATCTGGTTTCAAAGGCAGTCATTGGCAGCAAACTCCAATTGAGTTCACACTGATTGTATCCGCCCATCACATCCACCAACCTGTAGCATGCACGCCCTGCCATAGATTCCAGAAACTTGTCCACGCCCAGAGGTTGTCCTGCATCTTGGATTGTAAACAAATTGAGCCGCTGCAGGTCATTAACAATCTGTAATGACTTCCCATCCTGCTTAACCACCGCAAAGATTAGACTTGAGTAACTTGATGTTGATTGCTTGTAAAGGCCCGTTCCTACACGCTCGCGCACCAGCTCCAAGAAGGGCCCCCAAACCGCCCACAGAATGGGAATTCGCTTGATCTTCCAAGGTTCATGTGGAACCATTGGAGTCAAATAAGGGTCTCCTATCTTTCTTTTTAACAGTCCCCGCTCTTCAGGTCCAAATGCAAGTGCTCTTTACCAGAGGAAAAGTACTGACATCAGAAAATCCCATTCCTCCGCACTTAACCAACCCAGAAGTCCAGAGTTAAGGGCTGCAAACCGCTCATCTGTAATCTGCTCCAATTGTGTTACCCATCCTGACAACTTCAG